>CM060405.1:220561713-220569213 GCA_030545235.1 Helianthus tuberosus
GGGCCTAGGGACCTGGACATATAACTCCCCAATTCCACTCTGATGGGCCTTATACTTGGCAGTAACAGGAACAAAAATGTAGCCCAATCCAGCAACCATAACAACAAATTTCTTACTGATCAAATAAAACAAACCGCCCCCAGCCAACAAAATAACCCCGAGCGACTTGTACCAGACCCAAAACCTATTCATCTTGATGCGTAACATATCCATAACTACAGACCAATTTTGGACAGGAGCTGGGCCTTCAGCCTGGGCTTTTGTTAACCGAACCGAATGGAACACTCTAGGCCTCTTATGAGGCCTGTTGCAACTATAGTAAAACCGGGCCATAGTCCAGCAGCATCCAGATATAAAACACTGCCCACAGCTAGAAATACGATCCCGGAATAGTGCATCTCGGCCATAAAATAAAACCCGGAACTTACAAGCAAACCGGAGCTGGAACAGGAGCTGGTAAGCGTACCCGGAACCAAAAAACAGCAGCCACTTTAATTCCTTTGCAGAATAATGAGCCCAGTCAGACGAAAAAATCCAACCAGCAACAAAGATTCGGACCCAGACGCCACAAAACAACCCGACATTGTAACCCATAGTAGCAGAAATCAAAACAGGAAATTTCCAGCCTGTTTGACCCAATTTAGCAGCAATAAAATACACCCTACGACCAAATAAAATCAGACAGAAAGTACCGAACAGCAGCAGCTTCCGAGCACAAACAACAATCCAGCAAACGAAGCAAAAAAACAGAACAAAAAACCAGCAAAACACCCTCTCAAACACGAACGGAGGAGACATAAATTACTTATTTTTGGGTGGTTTTGCAACTACGGGATCAAAGTACTTACCCGTCTTCGCAAGCTGAGATAAAAATTGAGCTGAGCCGCTTTCATCCTCATACACATCCTCAACACAGAAATCGGGATCCAAATCAAGTTCGCTACATTTATCATAGAAGAACTCCCATTCCCCGTCGACCCACTCTTCTTGATCCTCCGCTTTTACCGCTTTAGCATCACCACAGAGGGCATCCATGATACGGTTTTTCTGAGCATCAGTGATGCCATAATCCTTGTCTAAAATCCGGTTTAGGGACTCTGACGGACTAAAACGACTCCAGTCCGGGATAACCCGACCCGGGTCAATCTCGTTCTGCATATTGGTGGTACATCCCACTTCACAGTTGTTTTCCGGGGGATAAAGGTCCATAGGCTTACCCACGAGACAATTATTCTTGATACTCGCTTCGACATCCAAAACCGAGAAACCGTTATACGCTGTTTGATCATCATCCAGAGCCGCAAATCTGTTGGAATTTTCCAGGGGCACAACAGGAGGATTTCCAGCAGCCTTTTTACCTGCAGTAACATTTTGTTTAGGTTTGACAGGGGGTTTTGGTTCGGATATAATGGGCTTAACTATGGTGATTTCTTGGACATGGGAATGGCCTTAAACCGCACGATTGTAGTTGAACCCCGAAGGTTTTTTGGGAGTCTGATTGGGCTTTTTAGCAGGGCCATTAAAGGCTCTGTTGGGTACCGACTGAGAGATGGGAGGGGTTGGGTAGGAACAAGAGGCGACAGTTGGCCCTTTCATTGCATTCTGCTGGTTTGTACGATTCTTTTTGTTGATCACTGTTTCAAACCCATCTTTATCAACATTTTTACCTTTCATTTTCTCGTTGATTTGGCTAGGGCCAGAACTCGTAGGGCTGTGTTTACTGCTACCACCACTTGGATTTTCATTATTTTCAAGCATGACTACATCCGGCACAGATTTCGGAGCCTTGGGACACTGCTTTACCATATGGCCAAAAATAGAACAATGCGAACACAAAGGAGGCTTCCATTAGTAAGACACTTGAAGTTTAGTAGTACGATGGGGGTAAACAACTTCAACCTCACTAGGGAGGTTACTAGATGCTTTAACATCCACAAGAACCCGAGCATAACCCAATTTGCCTATTTGATTCATACACCTTTCAAGCGTCAACTTATCCATGAGTTTAGGTTCTCCCATCCCGCTCATAAGCTTATTTATACCTGTAGACGTCCACAAGTCCAGCGGGATGTTGTGAATAGTCACCCACAATGGAACGATCGCTGGTTCAACTTTCTCTAAACTTAAACCGGGAACCCATTTATCTAGAAAAATAGGGATGTTATTTACCATCCAAGGACCGTTCTCGAGAACATCATTGAGCCCCTTTTCAATTTTAAATGTGAAATAAAAAATGCTGGTAGGGCTTTTTGTTATCTCATCTAAATCACACAATCTCCACAGACGACGTAGACATCTATCCACAACTTTAAAATCCATCGAGGTGCCAAGGAAGTAACCATAAAGGTGTAAAGGGTATACCTGAGCAGAATGACAGAGCTGTTCTTGCGAGATAAGAATTCTAGTATTACCCTCAGGAGTGATGGTGGGAGGAAAATATTCCATCTTCACTTCGTTCTCCTCTTTGTGGCCCTTCATCATCTGGCCATAAGAGAGAGGACCCGACAAGTTCCTATCCCAAACTGACCCTTGCTTAACATGACCCACCAGATTCTGAACGGCAATATCTGCAGCAACAGACGTTTGCTGAACAGCAGCCGTGTCGTGTTCCTTCATCACTTGGTCCGACTCCGTAGCCTCATTATTAATCCCAAAATGCCCCTGCTTATTAGAATGCTTACCCTGCACATTAAATTGCATATCCTCTTCCTCCGAATCATCAGAGCGGACTGGGACGAGTTCAATATCAGCCTTTCCCAATTGAGTGTTAACCGAGGCTAAACTGCATTGGGCTTCCTCACTATGTGTGACCTTAGCTGGTTGCAAAACATCTGTATTTTGCGTTGGCTGAGAATTAACGGTTATAGGGGTGTTAGCAACAAAATCCTTTACTCGCAGATCGGAAAGCATAGGGCTGTACTTAACAGATTTTCTTTGCTTCCTGACAACCCCAAATCCAGCTATCTGAACCCCATTCTGTTTTGACCTAGATCGAGTAGAGCGATTAATACCTTTAGCCTTGTCATATTCCTGCTGAATTGTTGCATCATGAGCAATAGCAGCAGCCCGAGCCGCATCTAATTCCGGGTCACCTGAGCTCCGATTTACCCCCTGCCTCTGTTTGATTTTGAGTTCTTCGTAGGGGACCCTGATTTGGGTTTAGGGTTTTGAGGAGGATACGATTTACTGCTAATCGCACTTACAGGAGGCCGAACAGACAAATTTGGGCAGGAATCACTCCCAATTTGAGATGGGATATCAGTGTTTGAAGGTTGTACATCCAACCTAGTACATGATACATTGCTAATTTGAGAGGAAAACCCAACATTAGACGGAATTGGGTGAACGGTAGACAAGAAACCTTCCAAAGAGGGTGGCGGCTGTAAGCAGGGGTCTTCAACAGGAAGAGAAACACACTCATTCCTCACAACCGATTGACAAGCGGGTGAAGTTGGGGATGGATCAGGAGGAATTGGCGGCTTAGGTGGAGGAAATTGAAGGATGTCTCCTTCAATTGAAGATGATTCGGTCATGGGGGGTGAAGAGAGCCGTAGAGAGAAATTTCTAGAGAGAGAAATTAGAGAGAGAAAAAAATTGAGCAAATGAAAAATCTTAGGGTTTAGGGTTTTGGGCTTAGGGTTTTGGGCTTAGGGGTTTTGGGCTTAGGGCTTAGGGCTTAGGGCTTAGGGCTTTAGGGCTTTAGGGCTTAGGGCTTAGGGCTTAGGGTTTAGGGGGTTAGGGTTTAGGGGGTTAGGGGTTATGGGTTAGGGGTTATGGTTTAGGGTTATGGTTTAGGGTTTATGGTTTAGGGGTTAGGGTTTAGGGTTTAGGGTTTAGGGGTTAGGGGTTAGTGTTTAGGGTTTAGGGTTAGGGTTTAGGGGTTTTGGGTTAGGGTTTAGGGTTTAGGGTTTCGGGTTTAGGGTTTAGGGTTAGGGTTTAGGGTTTAGGGTTTAGGGGTTAGGGGTTATGGGTTTCGGCTTTAGGGTTTAGGGTTTAGGGTTTAGGTTTTAGGGTTTAGGGGTAGGGTTAGGGGTTAGGGGTTTGGGGTTTAGGGGTTAGGGGTTAGGGGTTAGGGGTTAGGGTTAGGGTTAGGGTTAGGGGTAGGGGTAGGGGTTTAGGGTTTAGGGGTTAGGGGTTAGGGGTTAGGGGTTATGGGTTAGGGTTTAGGGTTTTTTTTTGGGTAAATGAGCTTTCGCCCGGCAAACTTTATAAAAATGAAAATGTTACATGTTTAAAGGGGCATACCCCCACCAACCTATAGACGATTCACCAAAACATGCTTTGGAGACCGTCACAAAAACGAAAAACATACAACGCCTACTAGTATTTAACATCCTAGTAGGGATGATATCTTTTCCTAATACAAACATGGACCCGGGCCCTATCATAACAACTAAACAATAATCTTTATAGATCCAAACCCAAAAAAATTGGGTCTTCTTCGAATAAGAGAAAGCAGCCTGATCCAATCTTGAATCCCCACAAGATGGGCCGCACAGCATATACATCCATATGGGCCCCAAACCTTCAACACTTATCTGGGTCCAAAGATCAAGACCCCACTGGTGGGCCTTCAAAATCTGATCAGCATCATCTTCAAAATTAACGCAAAGATGGGCCCTAAAAATAACAAAAACTTGGGCCTGTTTTGAATCCCAGAGCTGGGCCGCAGAAAAACAAAAAATAAACCAGGCCGCATACATCCCTGCCAAGTAACCTGGGCCGCTCACTAACATTCTGAAAATCCGAAAACTGGATGGGAGCAGACTAAAGCACAGAAAATCAGACCTGGTGCACATAATAAACCCGGAGAACCAATTGTTAATCCCAACCGAATGAATAACCTCCGAACTCAGCTTCAAACCCTTGTCGACCCACAAGTTCGGAATAATCCAAAAGCACTGAACAAACCCGACAGACCTGGACAACCCGGACCAAAAGAATGACACAACCACAGCAGCAAACCCGGACACATAGAGCACACCCCAAAAATTTATAACAGCGAACAGAAACTCCTTACCGAAAATAAGCCAAAACAGAACCTGGAGCCATTGAACTCCCACCAAAAAATAATGCCCAGCTTCAATCCTACTAACAGGAACAGGCAAGCAGCTCCAAAAAACTTGGTCAACCCCGAATATAAGAAGGTAGAAACACCCAAAAACAAGCAGCAATAAACCCGAAAACACAAAAAATCACCACAACAAACAGAAAAAACTGCTATACAAACCAAACATAACTTACTTTTTGTTTTTGGGGGGTTTGTTTACGACGGGATCAAAATATTTACCCGATTTAGCCAACTGAGAAATGAACTATGCTGAACCACTATCATCCTCCTCGACATCTTCGACGCAATAATCCGGATCATATCCAAGCTCGGTGCATATATCCCAGAAAAAATCATGTTCGCCTTGAGACCAATTTTCTTGATCAACCGCTTTAACCGCGTGACTTTTACCCAGAAGGCAGTCTAAAATACGCTTTTTTGGCCATCCGAGATGCCGTAGTCAATATCAACGATTCGGTTCAGCAACTCCTCCGGGTTAAACTGACTCCACTTAGGTAAAATTCTACCTGGATCAATCATATTCTGTTTGTTGGTGGTGCACTTCTCGTTACAAAAACCTTCAACACCATTTTCTTGTGGATATAGGTCCACTGGGGTACCAATTAACGTATTACTTTTAGCACTAGCCACACCATCAAACACTGAGAACTTTGGAAGCAAATCTGCAGTACTAGGCTGATCATCAGACATCAAGACGTCGGCATCTAGATCAGAAATAGCAGCAAAACTATTTGATGTGGACGCATGGGACAGATTTGGGGCACCATTGGTTTGTCTGGATACGGGCTTGGAAGCCTGTTTTCCCAGCCCATTTTGGGTAGCCTTTAGGCCTGGTTTTAGGATGTGTTTAGTACCTTGGACTGCCCGTTGGAAATTAAAACCCGAACCACTCTTTGATGTACTAACAGTTGCACATTTGTTAGGCTGGCCCCTACTATGATCAGCCCCTTTACCACCTTTTTTAACCTCTTCTATATGCTGCACTCCACTATTAATAGTACTTTTACCTTTGTTTGTAGCAGCCATGCCATTCTTCTTTCTCGTAACTTGAGTGTACCGCTCGTCACTATTAATTGGGTTATTAGCATCACCACCAAAATTGGGGGTAGGAGTACTAGTGGCAGCCATTTTACGGGTTTCCTCCTCTGTTCTAGGACGAGCTTTACAAGCTAAAAGCGAATGACCAAATACTTGACAAAAAGAGCAAACTGACGGTTTCCATTGGTATGTGACTTGTAACACTCCCACACGGGCAGCCCTATTTTCTCCTGACGGGAATTCCACTTCAACCTCACTAGGCAGATTAGACGACGCCTTAGCTTCAACTAACACCCTAGCATACCCCAGTTTCCCCGTTTGTTCTAGAACCCGATTTTGAGTAACTTTGTCTAGTAACAAGGGCCGTCCTATACCACTAAAGATTTTACTCAAGCCAATGTCCGTCCAAAATTCCAAAGGCACGTTATGTATTGTAACCCATATATGAATGGTCCTCGGTTCAACCTTCTCTAAGCATAAGCCTGGTTCCCACTTGTTTATAAACAGAGGGACGCTGTTAACCAACCACGACCCATTTTCAAGAACCTCATTCAATCCTTTTTCACTAAAGAATTTGAAGTAAAAGAAGCCGTTACTACTTTTGGTGATCTCCGCAATATCATAAGCTTTCCATAGATGTCTAAGACATCGATTCACGACATTAAAATCCATGGAGGTACCAATAAAATATCCATACAAATGCATCGAATAGACTTTAGCAGCATAAGATAAATCATCTTTTGAAAGAATAACACGACACTTACCCTCTGGGGTGATGACGGGAGGGATGTATTCCAGGTGGATAGCCCCCGCAGCTGAATTAAGTCTCATCTGATCTGCATAAGACAGGCCAGTGGCTGCCTGTTTTTGCCAGACATTACCCACCCCCTTAGTACTATTTCCCGAGTGCAGCGTAGCAGCCCCCAAACCCTGCTGCACATCCCTCTGTTCCGTGGTATTAGAGATACTTATATTATTCCCAAACTGGCCCTGAGGGGACGCAGCCCCAGACACTTCTGTTACCCCAGCCATATCTTCGTCCGAATCCTCAGAATGGACCGACACAAGTTCTACATCAACCTGTTGCAGATTATCAGCCGGCAAAGGACTAGAATTACCTGATGTCGCCAATGGGAATTGATCCTTTTGGACTGCCAGATTGCCAGATTGACCCATCCCCTGCTGCAGAATGTTTGCAGTCATCGGAGTCTTGGATACAAACTCTTTAACCCTCAGGTCCGATAACATCGGACTATATTTAACCGATTTTTCTGTTTTCTAACGACCCCAAAACCAACAATTTGCACCCCTGATTGTTTCGTGCGAGAACGAGTAGAACGAGAGATACCTTTCGCCTTATCAAATTCCTGTTGGAGAGCTGCATCATGGGC
>CM060405.1:220574213-220586713 GCA_030545235.1 Helianthus tuberosus
CATTTATCAAGAAAGATAGGTATGTTATTAACCATCCAAGGACCATTCTCGAGCACATCATTAAGGCCTTTTTCACTTTTAAACTTGAAATAATAAATGCCTGCTGGACTTTTAGTGATATCAGCAATATCATAAGTACGCCAAAGTCTACGGAAACATCTATCGACCACTCTAAAATCCATTGATGTTCCAAGGAAATAACCACATAAATGAAGGGGATATACCTTAGCCGACACAAGGAGGTCTTCATTCGTGATTATAATTCTTGTTTTTCCTTCCGGTGTGACAGTGGGCGGAAAATACTCCATCTTAACTGTATTCTCTTCCCTATTTCTCTGCATCATCTGGCCATACGAGAGGGGTCCCGAGGCTTGCCTGTCCCAAACCGATGCTTGCTTTGTGAACAGTGTGGATGTTTGTTGAGCTACCATATTACCTGTAATACTCTTCGGCTGCAAATCAGCCGTATTAACAGCAGCAACAGTCTGTAAAATGTCACCCGAGCAGCTAGGAAGGGGCTGTTGGACAACAGCAATCTCATCCACACCCATATAATGGTCCTGGTCTTTCAAAACCTGGTCATTTTCGACTAATGAAGGGGCTGTAGAAACATCATTTTGGGCCATCTCCTCCTCATCATCCTGACCCCAGGAATGGACCGAAACACTATCATCGTCTCCCCCAGTACCCTGAAACTCCCCACAAACATCCATCCCCTGGTGTAGATGTTTCTTAACATGAGGAGACTTTGCTATGAACTCATTAACCTTCAAATCAGCTAACATAGGCGAGTATTTAACTGATTTTCTCTGTTTTCTTATAACTCCAAACCCAGCAATTTGAACACTACTTTGTTTAGAACGAGAACGGATAGTACGGGATATACCTCTAGCCTTGTCGAATTCCTGCTGGATTCTCGTATCATGGGCAATGTTTGCTGCTCGTATAGCATCCAATTCTGGGTCCCCAGACCTAGGATTCAATCCCCTGTTTCTCAGATTTCTTGCTCCTCTCTTCGGGGAACATGCAGTAGGTTTAACAGGAGCACTAGGTAATGACGAACTCTCATGGGGTTTCAATTGGGTATCACCAGGGCAATTAGAAGCATTCGAAAGACTAGTGGAGGTTACAATCGTACCTGAGGTGGGAAGAATACCTCCGAAATCAGAGTGTAGGTGTACCGATTCTTCAAGCTTGGACACCAAATCAGGCCCTTCATGGGTTTTCTTCTGTTCCGCACAATCCAAAGACGACTGTAGGGATGGCGGCTGAACATTAGATCCCCTAATCGGATCTGATTGAGGAACGGAACCATCATCCAAGGGTGCAAAGCTGGGTGTGGATGACGAAATAGAAGGAATATCAGCAAGAGGGGGTGGCGGCTGACAAAAAAGGTCGCTAATTTGCTCACCAACCACAGCCGTAGCAACTGGGGTGGATATGGAACAATCAGGAGGTCGATCAGGAGGGATTGGAGGTATTGAAAGTGGAATTAATCCACCGAATGAAGAGTTTTCAGGCATAAGGAAAGGGGTCGGCAGAGAGAAAATCTTAGAGAGAGAAGTTAGAGAGAGAAAAAAAATTGAGCAAATGAAAATTCTTAGGGTTTAGGGTTTAGGGTTTAGGGTTTAGGGGTAGGGGTAGGGGTAGGGGTTAGGGGTTAGGGGTTAGGGGTTAGGGGTTAGGGGTTAGGGTTTAGGGTTTAGGGTTTAGGGTTTTTTTTTTGGGGTAAATGAGCTTTCGCCCGGCAAACTATAATAAAATAAAAAGATTTTACATGTATTTTATGGAGGGGCATACCCCCCCGAGACACTTGGACACCCAAAACAAGCTTCGGGGACCAACAAAACCGAAAACCATACTATACCTACTAAGATAAATCTTAGTAGGGATAATATCCTTTTCTAAACCGACACTTCTAAAACACGAAAATAAAACAGTTACATTACAAATAAACACCCTAAACCAAACAAACCCAATATAGATTGGGCCTTCAATACGCAGGAAGTCTTCAAGGGCCCAAAGAGATGGGCCTTTATCTTGAACAAACCCAGTAGTCATCAAATAATCAGCCCTTTTATGGGCCTTCCAGACCTGGACAGCCATAGTAGCGCCGCATTGGGCCTCACCCAAAGCCTGATCCAAAGCAGCACAATATTTAAGATGCCCCATAGTGTTAGGCGGCCCAACCAAGTGACAAAACGGCCCACCAAATAAACTACCCACTGCCTGAATTTTATACCAGCCCACCACTACAAACATACTCGGAATATGTAAGCTGATACCCGGGCACCAGTAACCAAGCCAGAACAAATAACAAAACCGGCCCTATAAACAAAAACCCGGAGCTGTGGATGAAGCATAAACCCGGACCACAACCTCGGCGACCAAAGTAAATCCGGATCAACAGAAACTCGGCTGCTAGAATTGGTGACCAAAACCTTGAACGAGATAAGGGCCAAGCAACCAAACCCCTGAATACTTCCAGCTAACAAAACCCACTGAATATTTCCGGATAACAAAAACCAAAAGCAACTGGTAATAAAACAGCCGTTTCCCAGCTTACCGATAATAATTTGGCTGCACAAAAATAAGACCCCTCGCCCAAATAAAAGCAAACAAAAAGTCCCAAACAGGAGAAGCTTTCGATAACACCCCAAAACCAACCGGAATAAACAAAAACACAAAGCCAAAACCCAGCAAACAACTCCTTCGAAAAAGAACGGAAAACACATAAATTACTTTTGTTTTGGAGGTTTTGCAACTACGGGGTCAAAATATTTACCCATTTTCGCGAGTTGCGATAAGAACTGAGCAGACCCGCTTTCATCTTCATACACATCCTCGACACAGAAGTCCGGATCCAAGTCAAGTTCTGCACATTTATCATAAAAGAACTCCCATTCCCCATCGACCCACTCCTCTTGATCCTCCGCTTTAACCGCTTTCGCGTCACTCTGGAGGGCATCAAGAATTAGTTTTTTCTGAAGATCCGTGATGCCATAATCTTTATCCATAATCCGTTTTAAAGATTCCGACGGACTAAACCGGCTCCAAGTTGGGAGCACCCTACCTGGGTCAATCATATTCTGCATGTTAGTAGTACATCCCGCATCACAATTAGCTTCCGGAGGGTACAGATCCACCGGTTTACCCACAAGATTATTGGATTTGATAGAAGCTTCAAAATCCAACTCCGAAAAACTGTTAGACTCCATAAGATCAGCACCCAGGGCTGCAAACCTATTCGAAGTCGCCAAACCTTTGTTATTAGCTGTTACAGGGGTATTATTTACAGCATTTTGGGTACCCGAGACAGCCTTAACTGCTGTCTGTTTTGCAGCAGAAGGGGAGTTTTGCGGCTGACTTACAGCAGTCTTTTGGGACTTAGTACTAGTGTTGTTTTGCGGCAATTTTGCAGCAGGTTTTGGCTGACTTTTACCTAGTATAGCACGACCAAAATTGAAACTCGGATTACCTTTTTTCACACCACTCGATTCCCCTGCATGCGCAACCGAACCAGTAGTACCCTTAGAGGCACGGCTCAACCCATTTCCATTATTCCATTCAACATGCTTACCTCTGTTGTTCTTATTCTTTCCAGTTACCACGGTAAACTCGTCTTCATCAATAACCATGTCCACCACTTTACCCGAGGGGGTATTTTTTTCCTTAGAGATAGACTTAGTTGTAGAGGCCACCAGGTTATGAGGAACGCTCAATTCGTCCACAGTTTTAGGCCTATGCTTGCATAATTCCAACGAGTAACCAAACACTTTACAGTGGGAACAAACCATAGGTTTCCATTGGTATTCAACCTTAAGAGACCCAATCCTCGCTGCCCTGTTCGTTCCTGCAGGGAACTCAACCTCAACCTCATCTGGGAGATTTAACTCAGCTTGTGCTTCCACCAACACTCGAGCATATCCCATCTTACCAGTCTGACTCACAACACGGGATTGAGTGGTTTTATCCATGAGGAGAGGACGGCCTATACCACTGAAAACTTTACTTATACCCGTATCCGTCCATAGTTCCATTGGGATGTTATGGATAGTTACCCAAACATGTATAGTGGCTGGCTCAATTTTTTCAACACAGATACCCGGTTCCCATCTGTTTAATATGATGGGCATATTATTCACCATCCAAATCCCTTTTTCTAAGACTGCATTCATCCCATCATCATTGTTAAATTTGAAAAAATAAAAACCTGCTGCATTTTTCGATATCTCTGCTATATCATAACCACGCCAGAGATTCCTAAGGCTACGATTGACAGAATTGAAATCCATAGAAGCCCCCACAAAATACCCATAAAGGTAATGAGAAAACACAACAGCTGAATGAACCAAATCGTCATTTGACAACACTATTCTACATTTACCTTCAGGGGTAATAACAGGAGGTATGAACTCCAATCGGATGTTGTTTTCAGCATTATTGAGCTTCATTTGATCAGCATACGAGTGACCTATGTTTTTATGTTTACTCCACACATTTGTGCAGGGATCAATAACATTATTAGCCGATATCTCCCCTGTAGCAGCAGGGCTCCTGTTTTGCACCTGGGCATCAGCATTGTTCACCTCTCCAGCAGTCCCATTCCTGTCATCCATATCTAGATCTACTACTTCACTAGCAGGTTTGGCACAGGGGACCGAATTATTACCCGTTTCAGGATGGGCAACATCCATTGGGCTTAAAAGGTCTGACTGACCAACATCAGTCCGAGAGGGGTCTGGGTTTGTAGTAATAGCAGGGGGGTTTGTAACAGATCTAACCAGAGTATCAGCAGGATCAGTGGACGATTGGGAGTTACCTGAGGGGGTGCCATCAATAAATTCCTTCACCCTTAGATTGGAGAGCATGGGGCTGTATTTAACCGTTCTCTTCTGTCTCCTAATCACCCCAAATCCAGCAATCTGGACATTACTCTGTCTTGAACGATTTATGGAACCTCTCGAGATACCATGGGCTTTGTCAAATTCTTGTTGAATCTCAGAATCTTGAGCCACATGTCTTCTACGAATTTCATCAAGCTCGGCGTCTCCAGATGAAGATTTCACGCCGTTACCCTTGAAGGCTTTGTTCACTGATTTTGAAGAACCATTCTTAGGTTTAGCGATTCCACTGTTAACACCCACCTCCTGCTCTTTAGGGGTATCAACAGAGATGGCAGTGCCATTAGGAGAGCAAGTGGAGTTGGAAACCTCGGCTGATGATGTTTGAACCTCCAGAATTGTAGCCGATTTCAGAAGAGGCGAACTAGGGTTAGTACAAGGAGGGGGCGACTGGACTTTACACACTCCATACGCTTCAACAAGAGCTTCACCAACACAAGATGAAGCTGGATTAAGGACCGAGGGTACAGGAATCGAAGGGGGATCAGGGGGTAAAGGAGGAATCAACGGGTAATGTTCTGGATTTTGGCCAGAAGATGAAGAATTCATGAGAGAAGAAGGTTACGGCTAGAGAGGATTTTTTAGAGAGAGAAAGTAGAGAGAGAAAAAAATTGAGCAAATGAAAATTCTTAGGGTTTAGGGTTTAGGGTTTGGGGTTAGGGGTTAGGGGTTAGGGGTTAGGGTTTAGGGTTTAGGGTTTAGGGTTTAGGGTTTAGGGTTTAGGGTTTTTTTTTTTGGATAATGAGCATAGCTCGGCAAATATATTCCAAAAAAGAACGTGTTACAGGTTTAAAGGGGCATACCCCCGCAACTCCTAAAAGAGGACACACCGAAACAGACTTCGGGAACCTCTGAAACGAGGAACATATACTAAACCTACTAAACTAAAATACAACTTTAGTAGGAAAATTATATATACCTACCAACTAAAAAAAAAGAGAGCCGACAACCAAACTAGGCCTCAACAAGGAACGGCCCAACCAAAACAACAAAAAGCCTAGAGCCCACAAGCGACAATGGATCCAGCAGCAGCTCCAAAACAGATGGCCCCCCCCCCAGCTATAAGCAGCCCTCCGAAGCCCATAACTTTGAATAAAAACCACCAAAATAAAAAAACCACCACAAGTAATTTGAGTGGACCATTACTTTCGGAACAAACTGGACCCCAAAAGCAGCCACAAAAAAAAGAAATAAAACCAGGGCCCTGAATATATGACCGGCCCAACAAACATCTAAAACAAAAAAACCCGCATACCCATCAAAAGCCATAACAGTGGAGACCCAGCAGCCCAACCAAGCCTAAAACAAACAATAATTCCCACCTCCAGTCGAAACCAAAATAAAACGCAGATCCAACATACAACCTGAACCGGTCTTGATAGAAATCTGCTGTCTAATTCGGCTGAGACCAAACAGCAGGAGGCAAAATGTACCCGAAATCAGCAGCTTTTGGATGAAGAAAGCAGCTAACCAACAAACCGAACCCACAAGAAAACACCACCACCAGAAAACTAACCAAATACAAAACGAAGCAGCCATGAAAATCACCTTTTCTTTAGCGGTTTAGCCACAACCGGGTCCCTAAATCTTCCTGCATTTAACTGCTGAGAAAAAAATTGAGCTGACCCGCTCATGTCTTCTTCTACATCTTCAACACAGTAATCCGGGTTTAATCCTAATTCTGCACATTGATCAAAGAAAAACTCCCATTCCCCTTCGACCCAATCTTCTTGGTCTTCCGCTCTAACAGCACCAGCTTTGCTCAGAAGACGGTCCAGGATCCATTGTTTTTGAGAGTCCGTAATACCATAATCCTTGTTCTCATTTACCTCCGGGTTGACCCGGCACCAATCAGGAAGAATTCTACCTGGATCAATGAAGTTTTCCCGATTCATAGAGCACTCTAAGGCGTCCGTATTGAACGGGTCAGAGGGGAGTTTATCAGCCGGTTCTGCAACTAAATTTGACGTCAAATAGCTAGCCTCCAAATCTAGCACTGAAAAACTGTTATGCACAGCAACAGTTGGCTGTGAATCAGCTGTGGAAGGTCCCGATTTAGTTTTACCCTTAGGAGGAGAAGCACCTTGAACTGCCCGAGCAAAATTGAAACCCCCTACACTCTTTTTACTCCCACTAGTGCTTGGTTTGCTTTTTTCATCCATTTTGCTACTGTTTCTAGGGGCCTTATCAACCTTAACCCTAGTCTGATCCGCTTTAGCACTCCCCACATTAGTACCCGATTTCATCAGGCCTTTGCCTTTATTCGGCTGTCCAGCAGCTTTGATTTTTGGACCATTTATATAAGATTCTTTTTCAGCACCATTGTTAGCACTTCTAGCCTTTGATGATAAGTCTTTTTTCACTTTTTCAGCTATCTCATCCGCCGTTTTAGGTCTTTTTTTACATAACAAAAATGAATGCCCAAACACCTTACAGTGTTTACATACGGCTGGCTTCCATTGGTACGAGATATTAAGGCTGCCAATACGCACCTCCCCATGAAGATCACTCGGATACTCTACTTCAACCACATTCGGAAGGTTAAGCTCTGCTTTGGCATTCACAAGCATACGGGCATAACCCAACTTACCCGTTTTGTTCACCACCCGAGCTTGAGTAACCCTATCAAGAAGCAAAGGTTGACCCACACCGCTGAATATTATACTCATTCCCCTATCAGTCCATAGTTCCATAGGAACATTATGGACCGTTACCCATATCGGGATGGAGCTCGGTTCAACACATTCAAGACATAGACCCGGAGCCCATCTGTTGAGGATGATTGGAACATTATTAACAAGCCAAGGCCCATTCTCAAGAACACTCTTTAGCCCATCTTCACTACTGAATTTAAAATAGTAAAACCCGGAGGTACTCTTAGAGATTTCAGAAATATCATAAGATTTCCAAAGGCGTCTTAGGCAAATATTGACCTTTTGGAAATCCATGGATGTGCCCAAGAAATATCCGTAAAGGTACAAAGGAAAAGCTTTTTCCGATATTAACAAATCTTCTTTCGTTAACACTACCCGACACTTTCCCTCCGGAGTAATGACCGGGGGGATGTATTCCAAGTTGACCTTTTTTTCCGTTTGATTGTTCCTAATTTGATCGGCAAATGATAGGCCCGAAACCTTATGTTTTTGCCAAACATTTTCACAAATTCCCGAAGTAACACAGTTCAAGCTAGTCTGATGCAAAGGCTGGTTCATACCTGATTTTATGTCGGTAGTAGCAGTCAGATTCGGAGATAGGATTATTCCAGCATTACCCTACTCCTTTTGTCCACCAGACATGGACCTCCCCTGTTCATCTTCCTCCATCTGATTTGCAGAACCATCCTGGGCAGCCGTAGCATTAGTCAAGTGTTCTACATTCACCCCATCCTCTTCCATACAATTGAACTCAGCAGGCTCTGAGGCAAGTGAGCCATCGGTTTCTTCATCCTGTTCGTCGGCTAACACAGCATTTGACCTATCGGCTAAAACAGCACCCCAATTCATCTTTCCTTTTTTATTTTTTGCAGTAATTCGTTGAGTTTCTTCCACAAAACCCTTAATTCGCAGGTCAGAGAGGAGGGGGCCATACTTACCTGTCGGTTTTGCTCTGCTCTCACACCTGAATCCCTTGATTTTGATACTTCCCTGCTTTCGCTTGGATGAACGGTAACCCCCAGGGGGGAGTCCAGCTTCCCGCATAAGCTCACGGTCATGAGCACCATTTTCAGCACGGATTCGGTCAAGTTCTTTATCTCCAGACGTATTGGCTTTCTTTGGCTTCTTACGGGAAGGTTTCTTCAGGATTTCTTGGCCGATGGAGGTCTTAATCGAAGCAGGAGAAGGTGGATTGCACTCCTCTGTGCCGTAATTACGAAAATATGGCTGAAGGGGATGAGCGGCGCTTAAGGGTTCATGTGGGTTCTTCACAGAATTTAACGAATTTGGGGGAGACAATGGATTTGAGCCGCCAAAAGGTGCAAGATCTGGTGGATACGGCGGTTTTGGAGGTATTTGTGGTGGGGTTTCCCCACCCATGGATGGATTTACGGACATGGAAGGAGGAAGAAGAGCTGCCGCAAATTAGAGAGAATTTTAGAGTGAGAAAGTTAGAGAGAGAAAAAAATTGTGCAAATGAAAATCCATAGGGTTTAGGGTTTAGGGTTTAGGGTTTAGGGTTTTTTTTTTGGGTAAATGAGCTTTCGCCCGGCAAACTATAATAAAATAAAAAGATTTTACATGTATTTTATGGAGGGGCATACCCCCCCCGAGACACTTGGACACCCAAAACAAGCTTCGGGGACCAACAAAACCGAAAACCATACTATACCTACTAAGATAAATCTTAGTAGGGATAATTTCCTTTTCTAAACCGACACTTCTAAAACACGAAAATAAAACAGTTACATTACAAATAAACACCCTAAACCAAACAAACCCAATATAGATTGGGCCTTCAATACGCAGGAAGTCTTCAAGGGCCCAAAGAGATGGGCCTTTATCTTGAACAAACCCAGTAGTCATCAAATAATCAGCCCTTTTATGGGCCTTCCAGACCTGGACAGCCATAGTAGCGCCGCATTGGGCCTCACCCAAAGCCTGATCCAAAGCAGCACAATATATAAGATGCCCCATAGTGTTAGGCGGCCCAACCAAGTGACAAAACGGCCCACCAAATAAACTACCCACTGCCTGAATTTTATACCAGCCCACCACTACAAACATACTCGGAATATGTAAGCTGATACCCGGGCACCAGTAACCAAGCCAGAACAAATAACAAAACCGGCCCTATAAACAAAAACCCGAAGCTGTGGATGAAGCATAAACCCGGACCACAACCTCGGCGACCAAAGTAAATCCGGATCAACAGAAACTCGGCTGCTAGAATTGGTGACCAAAACCTTGAACGAGATAAGGGCCAAGCAACCAAACCCCTGAATACTTCCAGCTAACAAAACCCACTGAATATTTCCGGATAACAAAAACCAAAAGCAACTGGTAATAAAACAGCCGTTTCCCAGCTTACCGATAATAATTTGGCTGCACAAAAATAAGACCCCTCGCCCAAATAAAAGCAAACAAAAAGTCCCAAACAGGAGAAGCTTTCGATAACACCCCAAAACCAACCGGAATAAACAAAAACACAAAGCCAAAACCCAGCAAACAACTCCTTCGAAAAAGAACGGAAAACACATAAATTACTTTTGTTTTGGAGGTTTTGCAACTACGGGGTCAAAATATTTACCCATTTTCGCGAGTTGCGATAAGAACTGAGCAGACCCGCTTTCATCTTCATACACATCCTCGACACAGAAGTCCGGATCCAAGTCAAGTTCTGCACATTTATCATAAAAGAACTCCTATTCCCCATCGACCCACTCCTCTTGATCCTCCGCTTTAACCGCTTTCGCGTCACTCTGGAGGGCATCAAGAATTAGTTTTTTCTGAAGATCCGTGATGCCATAATCTTTATCCATAATCCGTTTTAAAGATTCCGACGGACTAAACCGGCTCCAAGTTGGGAGCACCCTACCTGGGTCAATCATATTCTGCATGTTAGTAGTACATCCCGCATCACAATTAGCTTCCGGAGGGTACAGATCCACCGGTTTACCCACAAGATTATTGGATTTGATAGAAGCTTCAAAATCCAACTCCGAAAAACTGTTAGACTCCATAAGATCAGCACCCAGGGCTGCAAACCTATTCGAAGTCGCCAAACCTTTGTTATTAGCTGTTACAGGGGTATTATTTGCAGCATTTTGGGTACCCGAGACAGCCTTAACTGCTGTCTGTTTTGCAGCAGAATGGGAGTTTTGCGGCTGACTTACAGCAGGGTTTAGGGTTTAGGGTTTTTTTTTTTGGGTAAATGAGCTTTCGCCCGGCAAACTTTTATAAAAGAAAAATAGTTACATGAGATTAAGAAGGGGCATACCCCTCCGCGGGACCGACCACTTGGTCACCCAAAACAAGCTTTGGGGACCACCAAAAGGAAAACCATACAAAACCGACTACGATGTAAATTATAGTAGGCATTATATCGTTTTCTAACCAAACTCTAAACACGCCCAAGAACAAAAAAAATATAATAACACATCTATAACTAAAACCCACGCGACTTGGGCCTTCAATCCACAAAAGAATAAACCCTCTGATGGGCCTTCCAAAAATAAGAACTGAAACCTGGACCCAGGCCCAATAGACACCAAGGTGACAAGTTGGATCCCAAGAGTGGGCCTTTAATCTGGACGAACCAGCTGGGCTTCCAGCGCTATTCCAATTTAACACCCTACCGGGCCTTGTACATACCCACCAAAAAAGGGTTTAGGGTTTAGGGTTTAGGGTTTAGGGTTTGGGTTTAGGGTTTGGGTTTGGGTTTGGGTTAGGGTTTAGGGTTTGGGTTTGGGTTAGGGTTTGGGTTAGGGTTTAGGGTTTAGGGTTAGGGTTTGGGGTTTGGGGTTTGGGGTTTAGGGTTTGGGGTTGGGGTTGGGTTTGGGTTTGGGTTTGGGTTTGGGTTTGGGTTGGGGTTTGGGGTTTAGGGTTTAGGGTTTAGGGTTAGGGTTTAGGGTTTAGGGTTTAGGGTTTAGGGTTTAGTGTTTAGGGGTTAGGGGTTAGGGGTTAGGGGTTAGGGGTTAGGGTTTAGGGTTTAGGGTTTAGGGTTTAGGGTTTAGGGTTTAGGGTTTAGGGTTTATGGTTTAGGGTTTAGGGTTTAGGGTTTTTTTTTTTTGGGTAAATGAGCTTTCGCCCGGCAAACTTTTATAAAAGAGGAAAAAAATTACATGTTTAAAGGGGCATACCCCCGTCTATCTAAACACGGATCACCAAAACATCCTTTGAAGATCACCACAAAAACGGGAAACATACTACACCTACTAGAAATTATCATGATAGTAGGAATGATATCTATCCCACCCACAATATAACCCCGAGCCCAAAACATACAAAAAGGGCAAAAAGCTAAATAGCGTAACCAATACACTAAAATACCCACCATATATGGGCCTTCAAACAGCAACCAAAACTGGGCCCCCTTGTAGTCATTAACCCAATAAGTGTGAGGAGGGCACTTGGGCCGAAACAGCCCACCAGAAGCTAAAAGGCCTTTGCAAATAAACTGGGCCTTCAACATAAGCAGTCTTGGGCCTTCTAACTTGCAAACAAACTGGGCAGCGGCAGGCGAGGAGTAACAAACCCAACCAAAACTCGGAACATATCTGTAAAAGACGGAATAAAATCACAACTCCAGAAGGCCAGATAGCAAACTCGGACCAGTTGCAGAACCCGGAAGCAACTGACTTGTACCCAGACGGCCCAAACGGACACAGCTGCACACCCGGTGGACACGAATATGGAGGTTTGACCTCTGACCCAAAAAATCACCCAGACACAAAACAAAGACCGGACCATAATGGACCAAACAGACCCGACTAGAAAGCAGACCCGAGTAATCAGACAGACCCGAAAAACACCCAGCGCTGACCCAAAATAAACTGCACAGACCCAAAGGGATGACCCAAAGAAAGAGGCCGGAAGCCACACAACAACCAGGCATCAAAATACTCAGAAAATTGATCTCAGAGCAGATTTTACGCTGCCT
>CM060405.1:220604213-220622347 GCA_030545235.1 Helianthus tuberosus
GGTTTAGGGTTTAGGGTTTAGGGTTTAGGGTTTAGGGTTTAGGGTTTAGGGTTTAGGGTTTAGGGTTTAGGGTTTAGGGTTTAGGGTTTAGGGTTTAGGGTTTAGGGTTTAGGGTTTAGGGTTTAGGGTTTAGGGTTTAGGGTTTAGGGTTTAGGGTTTAGGGTTTAGGGTTTAGGGTTTAGGGTTTAGGGTTTAGGGTTTAGGGTTTAGGGTTTAGGGTTTAGGGTTTAGGGTTTAGGGTTTAGGGTTTAGGGTTTAGGGTTTAGGGTTTAGGGTTTAGGGTTTAGGGTTTAGGGTTTAGGGTTTAGGGTTTAGGGTTTAGGGTTTAGGGTTTAGGGTTTAGGGTTTAGGGTTTAGGGTTTAGGGTTTAGGGTTTAGGGTTTAGGGTTTAGGGTTTAGGGTTTAGGGTTTAGGGTTTAGGGTTTAGGGTTTAGGGTTTAGGGTTTAGGGTTTAGGGTTTAGGGTTTAGGGTTTAGGGTTTAGGGTTTAGGGTTTAGGGTTTAGGGTTTAGGGTTTAGGGTTTAGGGTTTAGGGTTTAGGGTTTAGGGTTTAGGGTTTAGGGTTTAGGGTTTAGGGTTTAGGGTTTAGGGTTTAGGGTTTAGGGTTTAGGGTTTAGGGTTTAGGGTTTAGGGTTTAGGGTTTAGGGTTTAGGGTTTAGGGTTTAGGGTTTAGGGTTTAGGGTTTAGGGTTTAGGGTTTAGGGTTTAGGGTTTAGGGTTTAGGGTTTAGGGTTTAGGGTTTAGGGTTTAGGGTTTAGGGTTTAGGGTTTAGGGTTTAGGGTTTAGGGTTTAGGGTTTAGGGTTTAGGGTTTAGGGTTTAGGGTTTAGGGTTTAGGGTTTAGGGTTTAGGGTTTAGGGTTTAGGGTTTAGGGTTTAGGGTTTAGGGTTTAGGGTTTAGGGTTTAGGGTTTAGGGTTTAGGGTTTAGGGTTTAGGGTTTAGGGTTTAGGGTTTAGGGTTTAGGGTTTAGGGTTTAGGGTTTAGGGTTTAGGGTTTAGGGTTTAGGGTTTAGGGTTTAGGGTTTAGGGTTTAGGGTTTAGGGTTTAGGGTTTAGGGTTTAGGGTTTAGGGTTTAGGGTTTAGGGTTTAGGGTTTAGGGTTTAGGGTTTAGGGTTTAGGGTTTAGGGTTTAGGGTTTAGGGTTTAGGGTTTAGGGTTTAGGGTTTAGGGTTTAGGGTTTAGGGTTTAGGGTTTAGGGTTTAGGGTTTAGGGTTTAGGGTTTAGGGTTTAGGGTTTAGGGTTTAGGGTTTAGGGTTTAGGGTTTAGGGTTTAGGGTTTAGGGTTTAGGGTTTAGGGTTTAGGGTTTAGGGTTTAGGGTTTAGGGTTTAGGGTTTAGGGTTTAGGGTTTAGGGTTTAGGGTTTAGGGTTTAGGGTTTAGGGTTTAGGGTTTAGGGTTTAGGGTTTAGGGTTTAGGGTTTAGGGTTTAGGGTTTAGGGTTTAGGGTTTAGGGTTTAGGGTTTAGGGTTTAGGGTTTAGGGTTTAGGGTTTAGGGTTTAGGGTTTAGGGTTTAGGGTTTAGGGTTTAGGGTTTAGGGTTTAGGGTTTAGGGTTTAGGGTTTAGGGTTTAGGGTTTAGGGTTTAGGGTTTAGGGTTTAGGGTTTAGGGTTTAGGGTTTAGGGTTTAGGGTTTAGGGTTTAGGGTTTAGGGTTTAGGGTTTAGGGTTTAGGGTTTAGGGTTTAGGGTTTAGGGTTTAGGGTTTAGGGTTTAGGGTTTAGGGTTTAGGGTTTAGGGTTTAGGGTTTAGGGTTTAGGGTTTAGGGTTTAGGGTTTAGGGTTTAGGGTTTAGGGTTTAGGGTTTAGGGTTTAGGGTTTAGGGTTTAGGGTTTAGGGTTTAGGGTTTAGGGTTTAGGGTTTAGGGTTTAGGGTTTAGGGTTTAGGGTTTAGGGTTTAGGGTTTAGGGTTTAGGGTTTAGGGTTTAGGGTTTAGGGTTTAGGGTTTAGGGTTTAGGGTTTAGGGTTTAGGGTTTAGGGTTTAGGGTTTAGGGTTTAGGGTTTAGGGTTTAGGGTTTAGGGTTTAGGGTTTAGGGTTTAGGGTTTAGGGTTTAGGGTTTAGGGTTTAGGGTTTAGGGTTTAGGGTTTAGGGTTTAGGGTTTAGGGTTTAGGGTTTAGGGTTTAGGGTTTAGGGTTTAGGGTTTAGGGTTTAGGGTTTAGGGTTTAGGGTTTAGGGTTTAGGGTTTAGGGTTTAGGGTTTAGGGTTTAGGGTTTAGGGTTTAGGGTTTAGGGTTTAGGGTTTAGGGTTTAGGGTTTAGGGTTTAGGGTTTAGGGTTTAGGGTTTAGGGTTTAGGGTTTAGGGTTTAGGGTTTAGGGTTTAGGGTTTAGGGTTTAGGGTTTAGGGTTTAGGGTTTAGGGTTTAGGGTTTAGGGTTTAGGGTTTAGGGTTTAGGGTTTAGGGTTTAGGGTTTAGGGTTTAGGGTTTAGGGTTTAGGGTTTAGGGTTTAGGGTTTAGGGTTTAGGGTTTAGGGTTTAGGGTTTAGGGTTTAGGGTTTAGGGTTTAGGGTTTAGGGTTTAGGGTTTAGGGTTTAGGGTTTAGGGTTTAGGGTTTAGGGTTTAGGGTTTAGGGTTTAGGGTTTAGGGTTTAGGGTTTAGGGTTTAGGGTTTAGGGTTTAGGGTTTAGGGTTTAGGGTTTAGGGTTTAGGGTTTAGGGTTTAGGGTTTAGGGTTTAGGGTTTAGGGTTTAGGGTTTAGGGTTTAGGGTTTAGGGTTTAGGGTTTAGGGTTTAGGGTTTAGGGTTTAGGGTTTAGGGTTTAGGGTTTAGGGTTTAGGGTTTAGGGTTTAGGGTTTAGGGTTTAGGGTTTAGGGTTTAGGGTTTAGGGTTTAGGGTTTAGGGTTTAGGGTTTAGGGTTTAGGGTTTAGGGTTTAGGGTTTAGGGTTTAGGGTTTAGGGTTTAGGGTTTAGGGTTTAGGGTTTAGGGTTTAGGGTTTAGGGTTTAGGGTTTAGGGTTTAGGGTTTAGGGTTTAGGGTTTAGGGTTTAGGGTTTAGGGTTTAGGGTTTAGGGTTTAGGGTTTAGGGTTTAGGGTTTAGGGTTTAGGGTTTAGGGTTTAGGGTTTAGGGTTTAGGGTTTAGGGTTTAGGGTTTAGGGTTTAGGGTTTAGGGTTTAGGGTTTAGGGTTTAGGGTTTAGGGTTTAGGGTTTAGGGTTTAGGGTTTAGGGTTTAGGGTTTAGGGTTTAGGGTTTAGGGTTTAGGGTTTAGGGTTTAGGGTTTAGGGTTTAGGGTTTAGGGTTTAGGGTTTAGGGTTTAGGGTTTAGGGTTTAGGGTTTAGGGTTTAGGGTTTAGGGTTTAGGGTTTAGGGTTTAGGGTTTAGGGTTTAGGGTTTAGGGTTTAGGGTTTAGGGTTTAGGGTTTAGGGTTTAGGGTTTAGGGTTTAGGGTTTAGGGTTTAGGGTTTAGGGTTTAGGGTTTAGGGTTTAGGGTTTAGGGTTTAGGGTTTAGGGTTTAGGGTTTAGGGTTTAGGGTTTAGGGTTTAGGGTTTAGGGTTTAGGGTTTAGGGTTTAGGGTTTAGGGTTTAGGGTTTAGGGTTTAGGGTTTAGGGTTTAGGGTTTAGGGTTTAGGGTTTAGGGTTTAGGGTTTAGGGTTTAGGGTTTAGGGTTTAGGGTTTAGGGTTTAGGGTTTAGGGTTTAGGGTTTAGGGTTTAGGGTTTAGGGTTTAGGGTTTAGGGTTTAGGGTTTAGGGTTTAGGGTTTAGGGTTTAGGGTTTAGGGTTTAGGGTTTAGGGTTTAGGGTTTAGGGTTTAGGGTTTAGGGTTTAGGGTTTAGGGTTTAGGGTTTAGGGTTTAGGGTTTAGGGTTTAGGGTTTAGGGTTTAGGGTTTAGGGTTTAGGGTTTAGGGTTTAGGGTTTAGGGTTTAGGGTTTAGGGTTTAGGGTTTAGGGTTTAGGGTTTAGGGTTTAGGGTTTAGGGTTTAGGGTTTAGGGTTTAGGGTTTAGGGTTTAGGGTTTAGGGTTTAGGGTTTAGGGTTTAGGGTTTAGGGTTTAGGGTTTAGGGTTTAGGGTTTAGGGTTTAGGGTTTAGGGTTTAGGGTTTAGGGTTTAGGGTTTAGGGTTTAGGGTTTAGGGTTTAGGGTTTAGGGTTTAGGGTTTAGGGTTTAGGGTTTAGGGTTTAGGGTTTAGGGTTTAGGGTTTAGGGTTTAGGGTTTAGGGTTTAGGGTTTAGGGTTTAGGGTTTAGGGTTTAGGGTTTAGGGTTTAGGGTTTAGGGTTTAGGGTTTAGGGTTTAGGGTTTAGGGTTTAGGGTTTAGGGTTTAGGGTTTAGGGTTTAGGGTTTAGGGTTTAGGGTTTAGGGTTTAGGGTTTAGGGTTTAGGGTTTAGGGTTTAGGGTTTAGGGTTTAGGGTTTAGGGTTTAGGGTTTAGGGTTTAGGGTTTAGGGTTTAGGGTTTAGGGTTTAGGGTTTAGGGTTTAGGGTTTAGGGTTTAGGGTTTAGGGTTTAGGGTTTAGGGTTTAGGGTTTAGGGTTTAGGGTTTAGGGTTTAGGGTTTAGGGTTTAGGGTTTAGGGTTTAGGGTTTAGGGTTTAGGGTTTAGGGTTTAGGGTTTAGGGTTTAGGGTTTAGGGTTTAGGGTTTAGGGTTTAGGGTTTAGGGTTTAGGGTTTAGGGTTTAGGGTTTAGGGTTTAGGGTTTAGGGTTTAGGGTTTAGGGTTTAGGGTTTAGGGTTTAGGGTTTAGGGTTTAGGGTTTAGGGTTTAGGGTTTAGGGTTTAGGGTTTAGGGTTTAGGGTTTAGGGTTTAGGGTTTAGGGTTTAGGGTTTAGGGTTTAGGGTTTAGGGTTTAGGGTTTAGGGTTTAGGGTTTAGGGTTTAGGGTTTAGGGTTTAGGGTTTAGGGTTTAGGGTTTAGGGTTTAGGGTTTAGGGTTTAGGGTTTAGGGTTTAGGGTTTAGGGTTTAGGGTTTAGGGTTTAGGGTTTAGGGTTTAGGGTTTAGGGTTTAGGGTTTAGGGTTTAGGGTTTAGGGTTTAGGGTTTAGGGTTTAGGGTTTAGGGTTTAGGGTTTAGGGTTTAGGGTTTAGGGTTTAGGGTTTAGGGTTTAGGGTTTAGGGTTTAGGGTTTAGGGTTTAGGGTTTAGGGTTTAGGGTTTAGGGTTTAGGGTTTAGGGTTTAGGGTTTAGGGTTTAGGGTTTAGGGTTTAGGGTTTAGGGTTTAGGGTTTAGGGTTTAGGGTTTAGGGTTTAGGGTTTAGGGTTTAGGGTTTAGGGTTTAGGGTTTAGGGTTTAGGGTTTAGGGTTTAGGGTTTAGGGTTTAGGGTTTAGGGTTTAGGGTTTAGGGTTTAGGGTTTAGGGTTTAGGGTTTAGGGTTTAGGGTTTAGGGTTTAGGGTTTAGGGTTTAGGGTTTAGGGTTTAGGGTTTAGGGTTTAGGGTTTAGGGTTTAGGGTTTAGGGTTTAGGGTTTAGGGTTTAGGGTTTAGGGTTTAGGGTTTAGGGTTTAGGGTTTAGGGTTTAGGGTTTAGGGTTTAGGGTTTAGGGTTTAGGGTTTAGGGTTTAGGGTTTAGGGTTTAGGGTTTAGGGTTTAGGGTTTAGGGTTTAGGGTTTAGGGTTTAGGGTTTAGGGTTTAGGGTTTAGGGTTTAGGGTTTAGGGTTTAGGGTTTAGGGTTTAGGGTTTAGGGTTTAGGGTTTAGGGTTTAGGGTTTAGGGTTTAGGGTTTAGGGTTTAGGGTTTAGGGTTTAGGGTTTAGGGTTTAGGGTTTAGGGTTTAGGGTTTAGGGTTTAGGGTTTAGGGTTTAGGGTTTAGGGTTTAGGGTTTAGGGTTTAGGGTTTAGGGTTTAGGGTTTAGGGTTTAGGGTTTAGGGTTTAGGGTTTAGGGTTTAGGGTTTAGGGTTTAGGGTTTAGGGTTTAGGGTTTAGGGTTTAGGGTTTAGGGTTTAGGGTTTAGGGTTTAGGGTTTAGGGTTTAGGGTTTAGGGTTTAGGGTTTAGGGTTTAGGGTTTAGGGTTTAGGGTTTAGGGTTTAGGGTTTAGGGTTTAGGGTTTAGGGTTTAGGGTTTAGGGTTTAGGGTTTAGGGTTTAGGGTTTAGGGTTTAGGGTTTAGGGTTTAGGGTTTAGGGTTTAGGGTTTAGGGTTTAGGGTTTAGGGTTTAGGGTTTAGGGTTTAGGGTTTAGGGTTTAGGGTTTAGGGTTTAGGGTTTAGGGTTTAGGGTTTAGGGTTTAGGGTTTAGGGTTTAGGGTTTAGGGTTTAGGGTTTAGGGTTTAGGGTTTAGGGTTTAGGGTTTAGGGTTTAGGGTTTAGGGTTTAGGGTTTAG
Source organism: Helianthus tuberosus (assembly GCA_030545235.1). NCBI lineage: Eukaryota > Viridiplantae > Streptophyta > Magnoliopsida > Asterales > Asteraceae > Helianthus > Helianthus tuberosus. Next base: position 220,610,402 of record CM060405.1, read on the forward strand.
GGTTTAGGGTTTAGGGTTTAGGGTTTAGGGTTTAGGGTTTAGGGTTTAGGGTTTAGGGTTTAGGGTTTAGGGTTTAGGGTTTAGGGTTTAGGGTTTAGGGTTTAGGGTTTAGGGTTTAGGGTTTAGGGTTTAGGGTTTAGGGTTTAGGGTTTAGGGTTTAGGGTTTAGGGTTTAGGGTTTAGGGTTTAGGGTTTAGGGTTTAGGGTTTAGGGTTTAGGGTTTAGGGTTTAGGGTTTAGGGTTTAGGGTTTAGGGTTTAGGGTTTAGGGTTTAGGGTTTAGGGTTTAGGGTTTAGGGTTTAGGGTTTAGGGTTTAGGGTTTAGGGTTTAGGGTTTAGGGTTTAGGGTTTAGGGTTTAGGGTTTAGGGTTTAGGGTTTAGGGTTTAGGGTTTAGGGTTTAGGGTTTAGGGTTTAGGGTTTAGGGTTTAGGGTTTAGGGTTTAGGGTTTAGGGTTTAGGGTTTAGGGTTTAGGGTTTAGGGTTTAGGGTTTAGGGTTTAGGGTTTAGGGTTTAGGGTTTAGGGTTTAGGGTTTAGGGTTTAGGGTTTAGGGTTTAGGGTTTAGGGTTTAGGGTTTAGGGTTTAGGGTTTAGGGTTTAGGGTTTAGGGTTTAGGGTTTAGGGTTTAGGGTTTAGGGTTTAGGGTTTAGGGTTTAGGGTTTAGGGTTTAGGGTTTAGGGTTTAGGGTTTAGGGTTTAGGGTTTAGGGTTTAGGGTTTAGGGTTTAGGGTTTAGGGTTTAGGGTTTAGGGTTTAGGGTTTAGGGTTTAGGGTTTAGGGTTTAGGGTTTAGGGTTTAGGGTTTAGGGTTTAGGGTTTAGGGTTTAGGGTTTAGGGTTTAGGGTTTAGGGTTTAGGGTTTAGGGTTTAGGGTTTAGGGTTTAGGGTTTAGGGTTTAGGGTTTAGGGTTTAGGGTTTAGGGTTTAGGGTTTAGGGTTTAGGGTTTAGGGTTTAGGGTTTAGGGTTTAGGGTTTAGGGTTTAGGGTTTAGGGTTTAGGGTTTAGGGTTTAGGGTTTAGGGTTTAGGGTTTAGGGTTTAGGGTTTAGGGTTTAGGGTTTAGGGTTTAGGGTTTAGGGTTTAGGGTTTAGGGTTTAGGGTTTAGGGTTTAGGGTTTAGGGTTTAGGGTTTAGGGTTTAGGGTTTAGGGTTTAGGGTTTAGGGTTTAGGGTTTAGGGTTTAGGGTTTAGGGTTTAGGGTTTAGGGTTTAGGGTTTAGGGTTTAGGGTTTAGGGTTTAGGGTTTAGGGTTTAGGGTTTAGGGTTTAGGGTTTAGGGTTTAGGGTTTAGGGTTTAGGGTTTAGGGTTTAGGGTTTAGGGTTTAGGGTTTAGGGTTTAGGGTTTAGGGTTTAGGGTTTAGGGTTTAGGGTTTAGGGTTTAGGGTTTAGGGTTTAGGGTTTAGGGTTTAGGGTTTAGGGTTTAGGGTTTAGGGTTTAGGGTTTAGGGTTTAGGGTTTAGGGTTTAGGGTTTAGGGTTTAGGGTTTAGGGTTTAGGGTTTAGGGTTTAGGGTTTAGGGTTTAGGGTTTAGGGTTTAGGGTTTAGGGTTTAGGGTTTAGGGTTTAGGGTTTAGGGTTTAGGGTTTAGGGTTTAGGGTTTAGGGTTTAGGGTTTAGGGTTTAGGGTTTAGGGTTTAGGGTTTAGGGTTTAGGGTTTAGGGTTTAGGGTTTAGGGTTTAGGGTTTAGGGTTTAGGGTTTAGGGTTTAGGGTTTAGGGTTTAGGGTTTAGGGTTTAGGGTTTAGGGTTTAGGGTTTAGGGTTTAGGGTTTAGGGTTTAGGGTTTAGGGTTTAGGGTTTAGGGTTTAGGGTTTAGGGTTTAGGGTTTAGGGTTTAGGGTTTAGGGTTTAGGGTTTAGGGTTTAGGGTTTAGGGTTTAGGGTTTAGGGTTTAGGGTTTAGGGTTTAGGGTTTAGGGTTTAGGGTTTAGGGTTTAGGGTTTAGGGTTTAGGGTTTAGGGTTTAGGGTTTAGGGTTTAGGGTTTAGGGTTTAGGGTTTAGGGTTTAGGGTTTAGGGTTTAGGGTTTAGGGTTTAGGGTTTAGGGTTTAGGGTTTAGGGTTTAGGGTTTAGGGTTTAGGGTTTAGGGTTTAGGGTTTAGGGTTTAGGGTTTAGGGTTTAGGGTTTAGGGTTTAGGGTTTAGGGTTTAGGGTTTAGGGTTTAGGGTTTAGGGTTTAGGGTTTAGGGTTTAGGGTTTAGGGTTTAGGGTTTAGGGTTTAGGGTTTAGGGTTTAGGGTTTAGGGTTTAGGGTTTAGGGTTTAGGGTTTAGGGTTTAGGGTTTAGGGTTTAGGGTTTAGGGTTTAGGGTTTAGGGTTTAGGGTTTAGGGTTTAGGGTTTAGGGTTTAGGGTTTAGGGTTTAGGGTTTAGGGTTTAGGGTTTAGGGTTTAGGGTTTAGGGTTTAGGGTTTAGGGTTTAGGGTTTAGGGTTTAGGGTTTAGGGTTTAGGGTTTAGGGTTTAGGGTTTAGGGTTTAGGGTTTAGGGTTTAGGGTTTAGGGTTTAGGGTTTAGGGTTTAGGGTTTAGGGTTTAGGGTTTAGGGTTTAGGGTTTAGGGTTTAGGGTTTAGGGTTTAGGGTTTAGGGTTTAGGGTTTAGGGTTTAGGGTTTAGGGTTTAGGGTTTAGGGTTTAGGGTTTAGGGTTTAGGGTTTAGGGTTTAGGGTTTAGGGTTTAGGGTTTAGGGTTTAGGGTTTAGGGTTTAGGGTTTAGGGTTTAGGGTTTAGGGTTTAGGGTTTAGGGTTTAGGGTTTAGGGTTTAGGGTTTAGGGTTTAGGGTTTAGGGTTTAGGGTTTAGGGTTTAGGGTTTAGGGTTTAGGGTTTAGGGTTTAGGGTTTAGGGTTTAGGGTTTAGGGTTTAGGGTTTAGGGTTTAGGGTTTAGGGTTTAGGGTTTAGGGTTTAGGGTTTAGGGTTTAGGGTTTAGGGTTTAGGGTTTAGGGTTTAGGGTTTAGGGTTTAGGGTTTAGGGTTTAGGGTTTAGGGTTTAGGGTTTAGGGTTTAGGGTTTAGGGTTTAGGGTTTAGGGTTTAGGGTTTAGGGTTTAGGGTTTAGGGTTTAGGGTTTAGGGTTTAGGGTTTAGGGTTTAGGGTTTAGGGTTTAGGGTTTAGGGTTTAGGGTTTAGGGTTTAGGGTTTAGGGTTTAGGGTTTAGGGTTTAGGGTTTAGGGTTTAGGGTTTAGGGTTTAGGGTTTAGGGTTTAGGGTTTAGGGTTTAGGGTTTAGGGTTTAGGGTTTAGGGTTTAGGGTTTAGGGTTTAGGGTTTAGGGTTTAGGGTTTAGGGTTTAGGGTTTAGGGTTTAGGGTTTAGGGTTTAGGGTTTAGGGTTTAGGGTTTAGGGTTTAGGGTTTAGGGTTTAGGGTTTAGGGTTTAGGGTTTAGGGTTTAGGGTTTAGGGTTTAGGGTTTAGGGTTTAGGGTTTAGGGTTTAGGGTTTAGGGTTTAGGGTTTAGGGTTTAGGGTTTAGGGTTTAGGGTTTAGGGTTTAGGGTTTAGGGTTTAGGGTTTAGGGTTTAGGGTTTAGGGTTTAGGGTTTAGGGTTTAGGGTTTAGGGTTTAGGGTTTAGGGTTTAGGGTTTAGGGTTTAGGGTTTAGGGTTTAGGGTTTAGGGTTTAGGGTTTAGGGTTTAGGGTTTAGGGTTTAGGGTTTAGGGTTTAGGGTTTAGGGTTTAGGGTTTAGGGTTTAGGGTTTAGGGTTTAGGGTTTAGGGTTTAGGGTTTAGGGTTTAGGGTTTAGGGTTTAGGGTTTAGGGTTTAGGGTTTAGGGTTTAGGGTTTAGGGTTTAGGGTTTAGGGTTTAGGGTTTAGGGTTTAGGGTTTAGGGTTTAGGGTTTAGGGTTTAGGGTTTAGGGTTTAGGGTTTAGGGTTTAGGGTTTAGGGTTTAGGGTTTAGGGTTTAGGGTTTAGGGTTTAGGGTTTAGGGTTTAGGGTTTAGGGTTTAGGGTTTAGGGTTTAGGGTTTAGGGTTTAGGGTTTAGGGTTTAGGGTTTAGGGTTTAGGGTTTAGGGTTTAGGGTTTAGGGTTTAGGGTTTAGGGTTTAGGGTTTAGGGTTTAGGGTTTAGGGTTTAGGGTTTAGGGTTTAGGGTTTAGGGTTTAGGGTTTAGGGTTTAGGGTTTAGGGTTTAGGGTTTAGGGTTTAGGGTTTAGGGTTTAGGGTTTAGGGTTTAGGGTTTAGGGTTTAGGGTTTAGGGTTTAGGGTTTAGGGTTTAGGGTTTAGGGTTTAGGGTTTAGGGTTTAGGGTTTAGGGTTTAGGGTTTAGGGTTTAGGGTTTAGGGTTTAGGGTTTAGGGTTTAGGGTTTAGGGTTTAGGGTTTAGGGTTTAGGGTTTAGGGTTTAGGGTTTAGGGTTTAGGGTTTAGGGTTTAGGGTTTAGGGTTTAGGGTTTAGGGTTTAGGGTTTAGGGTTTAGGGTTTAGGGTTTAGGGTTTAGGGTTTAGGGTTTAGGGTTTAGGGTTTAGGGTTTAGGGTTTAGGGTTTAGGGTTTAGGGTTTAGGGTTTAGGGTTTAGGGTTTAGGGTTTAGGGTTTAGGGTTTAGGGTTTAGGGTTTAGGGTTTAGGGTTTAGGGTTTAGGGTTTAGGGTTTAGGGTTTAGGGTTTAGGGTTTAGGGTTTAGGGTTTAGGGTTTAGGGTTTAGGGTTTAGGGTTTAGGGTTTAGGGTTTAGGGTTTAGGGTTTAGGGTTTAGGGTTTAGGGTTTAGGGTTTAGGGTTTAGGGTTTAGGGTTTAGGGTTTAGGGTTTAGGGTTTAGGGTTTAGGGTTTAGGGTTTAGGGTTTAGGGTTTAGGGTTTAGGGTTTAGGGTTTAGGGTTTAGGGTTTAGGGTTTAGGGTTTAGGGTTTAGGGTTTAGGGTTTAGGGTTTAGGGTTTAGGGTTTAGGGTTTAGGGTTTAGGGTTTAGGGTTTAGGGTTTAGGGTTTAGGGTTTAGGGTTTAGGGTTTAGGGTTTAGGGTTTAGGGTTTAGGGTTTAGGGTTTAGGGTTTAGGGTTTAGGGTTTAGGGTTTAGGGTTTAGGGTTTAGGGTTTAGGGTTTAGGGTTTAGGGTTTAGGGTTTAGGGTTTAGGGTTTAGGGTTTAGGGTTTAGGGTTTAGGGTTTAGGGTTTAGGGTTTAGGGTTTAGGGTTTAGGGTTTAGGGTTTAGGGTTTAGGGTTTAGGGTTTAGGGTTTAGGGTTTAGGGTTTAGGGTTTAGGGTTTAGGGTTTAGGGTTTAGGGTTTAGGGTTTAGGGTTTAGGGTTTAGGGTTTAGGGTTTAGGGTTTAGGGTTTAGGGTTTAGGGTTTAGGGTTTAGGGTTTAGGGTTTAGGGTTTAGGGTTTAGGGTTTAGGGTTTAGGGTTTAGGGTTTAGGGTTTAGGGTTTAGGGTTTAGGGTTTAGGGTTTAGGGTTTAGGGTTTAGGGTTTAGGGTTTAGGGTTTAGGGTTTAGGGTTTAGGGTTTAGGGTTTAGGGTTTAGGGTTTAGGGTTTAGGGTTTAGGGTTTAGGGTTTAGGGTTTAGGGTTTAGGGTTTAGGGTTTAGGGTTTAGGGTTTAGGGTTTAGGGTTTAGGGTTTAGGGTTTAGGGTTTAGGGTTTAGGGTTTAGGGTTTAGGGTTTAGGGTTTAGGGTTTAGGGTTTAGGGTTTAGGGTTTAGGGTTTAGGGTTTAGGGTTTAGGGTTTAGGGTTTAGGGTTTAGGGTTTAGGGTTTAGGGTTTAGGGTTTAGGGTTTAGGGTTTAGGGTTTAGGGTTTAGGGTTTAGGGTTTAGGGTTTAGGGTTTAGGGTTTAGGGTTTAGGGTTTAGGGTTTAGGGTTTAGGGTTTAGGGTTTAGGGTTTAGGGTTTAGGGTTTAGGGTTTAGGGTTTAGGGTTTAGGGTTTAGGGTTTAGGGTTTAGGGTTTAGGGTTTAGGGTTTAGGGTTTAGGGTTTAGGGTTTAGGGTTTAGGGTTTAGGGTTTAGGGTTTAGGGTTTAGGGTTTAGGGTTTAGGGTTTAGGGTTTAGGGTTTAGGGTTTAGGGTTTAGGGTTTAGGGTTTAGGGTTTAGGGTTTAGGGTTTAGGGTTTAGGGTTTAGGGTTTAGGGTTTAGGGTTTAGGGTTTAGGGTTTAGGGTTTAGGGTTTAGGGTTTAGGGTTTAGGGTTTAGGGTTTAGGGTTTAGGGTTTAGGGTTTAGGGTTTAGGGTTTAGGGTTTAGGGTTTAGGGTTTAGGGTTTAGGGTTTAGGGTTTAGGGTTTAGGGTTTAGGGTTTAGGGTTTAGGGTTTAGGGTTTAGGGTTTAGGGTTTAGGGTTTAGGGTTTAGGGTTTAGGGTTTAGGGTTTAGGGTTTAGGGTTTAGGGTTTAGGGTTTAGGGTTTAGGGTTTAGGGTTTAGGGTTTAGGGTTTAGGGTTTAGGGTTTAGGGTTTAGGGTTTAGGGTTTAGGGTTTAGGGTTTAGGGTTTAGGGTTTAGGGTTTAGGGTTTAGGGTTTAGGGTTTAGGGTTTAGGGTTTAGGGTTTAGGGTTTAGGGTTTAGGGTTTAGGGTTTAGGGTTTAGGGTTTAGGGTTTAGGGTTTAGGGTTTAGGGTTTAGGGTTTAGGGTTTAGGGTTTAGGGTTTAGGGTTTAGGGTTTAGGGTTTAGGGTTTAGGGTTTAGGGTTTAGGGTTTAGGGTTTAGGGTTTAGGGTTTAGGGTTTAGGGTTTAGGGTTTAGGGTTTAGGGTTTAGGGTTTAGGGTTTAGGGTTTAGGGTTTAGGGTTTAGGGTTTAGGGTTTAGGGTTTAGGGTTTAGGGTTTAGGGTTTAGGGTTTAGGGTTTAGGGTTTAGGGTTTAGGGTTTAGGGTTTAGGGTTTAGGGTTTAGGGTTTAGGGTTTAGGGTTTAGGGTTTAGGGTTTAGGGTTTAGGGTTTAGGGTTTAGGGTTTAGGGTTTAGGGTTTAGGGTTTAGGGTTTAGGGTTTAGGGTTTAGGGTTTAGGGTTTAGGGTTTAGGGTTTAGGGTTTAGGGTTTAGGGTTTAGGGTTTAGGGTTTAGGGTTTAGGGTTTAGGGTTTAGGGTTTAGGGTTTAGGGTTTAGGGTTTAGGGTTTAGGGTTTAGGGTTTAGGGTTTAGGGTTTAGGGTTTAGGGTTTAGGGTTTAGGGTTTAGGGTTTAGGGTTTAGGGTTTAGGGTTTAGGGTTTAGGGTTTAGGGTTTAGGGTTTAGGGTTTAGGGTTTAGGGTTTAGGGTTTAGGGTTTAGGGTTTAGGGTTTAGGGTTTAGGGTTTAGGGTTTAGGGTTTAGGGTTTAGGGTTTAGGGTTTAGGGTTTAGGGTTTAGGGTTTAGGGTTTAGGGTTTAGGGTTTAGGGTTTAGGGTTTAGGGTTTAGGGTTTAGGGTTTAGGGTTTAGGGTTTAGGGTTTAGGGTTTAGGGTTTAGGGTTTAGGGTTTAGGGTTTAGGGTTTAGGGTTTAGGGTTTAGGGTTTAGGGTTTAGGGTTTAGGGTTTAGGGTTTAGGGTTTAGGGTTTAGGGTTTAGGGTTTAGGGTTTAGGGTTTAGGGTTTAGGGTTTAGGGTTTAGGGTTTAGGGTTTAGGGTTTAGGGTTTAGGGTTTAGGGTTTAGGGTTTAGGGTTTAGGGTTTAGGGTTTAGGGTTTAGGGTTTAGGGTTTAGGGTTTAGGGTTTAGGGTTTAGGGTTTAGGGTTTAGGGTTTAGGGTTTAGGGTTTAGGGTTTAGGGTTTAGGGTTTAGGGTTTAGGGTTTAGGGTTTAGGGTTTAGGGTTTAGGGTTTAGGGTTTAGGGTTTAGGGTTTAGGGTTTAGGGTTTAGGGTTTAGGGTTTAGGGTTTAGGGTTTAGGGTTTAGGGTTTAGGGTTTAGGGTTTAGGGTTTAGGGTTTAGGGTTTAGGGTTTAGGGTTTAGGGTTTAGGGTTTAGGGTTTAGGGTTTAGGGTTTAGGGTTTAGGGTTTAGGGTTTAGGGTTTAGGGTTTAGGGTTTAGGGTTTAGGGTTTAGGGTTTAGGGTTTAGGGTTTAGGGTTTAGGGTTTAGGGTTTAGGGTTTAGGGTTTAGGGTTTAGGGTTTAGGGTTTAGGGTTTAGGGTTTAGGGTTTAGGGTTTAGGGTTTAGGGTTTAGGGTTTAGGGTTTAGGGTTTAGGGTTTAGGGTTTAGGGTTTAGGGTTTAGGGTTTAGGGTTTAGGGTTTAGGGTTTAGGGTTTAGGGTTTAGGGTTTAGGGTTTAGGGTTTAGGGTTTAGGGTTTAGGGTTTAGGGTTTAGGGTTTAGGGTTTAGGGTTTAGGGTTTAGGGTTTAGGGTTTAGGGTTTAGGGTTTAGGGTTTAGGGTTTAGGGTTTAGGGTTTAGGGTTTAGGGTTTAGGGTTTAGGGTTTAGGGTTTAGGGTTTAGGGTTTAGGGTTTAGGGTTTAGGGTTTAGGGTTTAGGGTTTAGGGTTTAGGGTTTAGGGTTTAGGGTTTAGGGTTTAGGGTTTAGGGTTTAGGGTTTAGGGTTTAGGGTTTAGGGTTTAGGGTTTAGGGTTTAGGGTTTAGGGTTTAGGGTTTAGGGTTTAGGGTTTAGGGTTTAGGGTTTAGGGTTTAGGGTTTAGGGTTTAGGGTTTAGGGTTTAGGGTTTAGGGTTTAGGGTTTAGGGTTTAGGGTTTAGGGTTTAGGGTTTAGGGTTTAGGGTTTAGGGTTTAGGGTTTAGGGTTTAGGGTTTAGGGTTTAGGGTTTAGGGTTTAGGGTTTAGGGTTTAGGGTTTAGGGTTTAGGGTTTAGGGTTTAGGGTTTAGGGTTTAGGGTTTAGGGTTTAGGGTTTAGGGTTTAGGGTTTAGGGTTTAGGGTTTAGGGTTTAGGGTTTAGGGTTTAGGGTTTAGGGTTTAGGGTTTAGGGTTTAGGGTTTAGGGTTTAGGGTTTAGGGTTTAGGGTTTAGGGTTTAGGGTTTAGGGTTTAGGGTTTAGGGTTTAGGGTTTAGGGTTTAGGGTTTAGGGTTTAGGGTTTAGGGTTTAGGGTTTAGGGTTTAGGGTTTAGGGTTTAGGGTTTAGGGTTTAGGGTTTAGGGTTTAGGGTTTAGGGTTTAGGGTTTAGGGTTTAGGGTTTAGGGTTTAGGGTTTAGGGTTTAGGGTTTAGGGTTTAGGGTTTAGGGTTTAGGGTTTAGGGTTTAGGGTTTAGGGTTTAGGGTTTAGGGTTTAGGGTTTAGGGTTTAGGGTTTAGGGTTTAGGGTTTAGGGTTTAGGGTTTAGGGTTTAGGGTTTAGGGTTTAGGGTTTAGGGTTTAGGGTTTAGGGTTTAGGGTTTAGGGTTTAGGGTTTAGGGTTTAGGGTTTAGGGTTTAGGGTTTAGGGTTTAGGGTTTAGGGTTTAGGGTTTAGGGTTTAGGGTTTAGGGTTTAGGGTTTAGGGTTTAGGGTTTAGGGTTTAGGGTTTAGGGTTTAGGGTTTAGGGTTTAGGGTTTAGGGTTTAGGGTTTAGGGTTTAGGGTTTAGGGTTTAGGGTTTAGGGTTTAGGGTTTAGGGTTTAGGGTTTAGGGTTTAGGGTTTAGGGTTTAGGGTTTAGGGTTTAGGGTTTAGGGTTTAGGGTTTAGGGTTTAGGGTTTAGGGTTTAGGGTTTAGGGTTTAGGGTTTAGGGTTTAGGGTTTAGGGTTTAGGGTTTAGGGTTTAGGGTTTAGGGTTTAGGGTTTAGGGTTTAGGGTTTAGGGTTTAGGGTTTAGGGTTTAGGGTTTAGGGTTTAGGGTTTAGGGTTTAGGGTTTAGGGTTTAGGGTTTAGGGTTTAGGGTTTAGGGTTTAGGGTTTAGGGTTTAGGGTTTAGGGTTTAGGGTTTAGGGTTTAGGGTTTAGGGTTTAGGGTTTAGGGTTTAGGGTTTAGGGTTTAGGGTTTAGGGTTTAGGGTTTAGGGTTTAGGGTTTAGGGTTTAGGGTTTAGGGTTTAGGGTTTAGGGTTTAGGGTTTAGGGTTTAGGGTTTAGGGTTTAGGGTTTAGGGTTTAGGGTTTAGGGTTTAGGGTTTAGGGTTTAGGGTTTAGGGTTTAGGGTTTAGGGTTTAGGGTTTAGGGTTTAGGGTTTAGGGTTTAGGGTTTAGGGTTTAGGGTTTAGGGTTTAGGGTTTAGGGTTTAGGGTTTAGGGTTTAGGGTTTAGGGTTTAGGGTTTAGGGTTTAGGGTTTAGGGTTTAGGGTTTAGGGTTTAGGGTTTAGGGTTTAGGGTTTAGGGTTTAGGGTTTAGGGTTTAGGGTTTAGGGTTTAGGGTTTAGGGTTTAGGGTTTAGGGTTTAGGGTTTAGGGTTTAGGGTTTAGGGTTTAGGGTTTAGGGTTTAGGGTTTAGGGTTTAGGGTTTAGGGTTTAGGGTTTAGGGTTTAGGGTTTAGGGTTTAGGGTTTAGGGTTTAGGGTTTAGGGTTTAGGGTTTAGGGTTTAGGGTTTAGGGTTTAGGGTTTAGGGTTTAGGGTTTAGGGTTTAGGGTTTAGGGTTTAGGGTTTAGGGTTTAGGGTTTAGGGTTTAGGGTTTAGGGTTTAGGGTTTAGGGTTTAGGGTTTAGGGTTTAGGGTTTAGGGTTTAGGGTTTAGGGTTTAGGGTTTAGGGTTTAGGGTTTAGGGTTTAGGGTTTAGGGTTTAGGGTTTAGGGTTTAGGGTTTAGGGTTTAGGGTTTAGGGTTTAGGGTTTAGGGTTTAGGGTTTAGGGTTTAGGGTTTAGGGTTTAGGGTTTAGGGTTTAGGGTTTAGGGTTTAGGGTTTAGGGTTTAGGGTTTAGGGTTTAGGGTTTAGGGTTTAGGGTTTAGGGTTTAGGGTTTAGGGTTTAGGGTTTAGGGTTTAGGGTTTAGGGTTTAGGGTTTAGGGTTTAGGGTTTAGGGTTTAGGGTTTAGGGTTTAGGGTTTAGGGTTTAGGGTTTAGGGTTTAGGGTTTAGGGTTTAGGGTTTAGGGTTTAGGGTTTAGGGTTTAGGGTTTAGGGTTTAGGGTTTAGGGTTTAGGGTTTAGGGTTTAGGGTTTAGGGTTTAGGGTTTAGGGTTTAGGGTTTAGGGTTTAGGGTTTAGGGTTTAGGGTTTAGGGTTTAGGGTTTAGGGTTTAGGGTTTAGGGTTTAGGGTTTAGGGTTTAGGGTTTAGGGTTTAGGGTTTAGGGTTTAGGGTTTAGGGTTTAGGGTTTAGGGTTTAGGGTTTAGGGTTTAGGGTTTAGGGTTTAGGGTTTAGGGTTTAGGGTTTAGGGTTTAGGGTTTAGGGTTTAGGGTTTAGGGTTTAGGGTTTAGGGTTTAGGGTTTAGGGTTTAGGGTTTAGGGTTTAGGGTTTAGGGTTTAGGGTTTAGGGTTTAGGGTTTAGGGTTTAGGGTTTAGGGTTTAGGGTTTAGGGTTTAGGGTTTAGGGTTTAGGGTTTAGGGTTTAGGGTTTAGGGTTTAGGGTTTAGGGTTTAGGGTTTAGGGTTTAGGGTTTAGGGTTTAGGGTTTAGGGTTTAGGGTTTAGGGTTTAGGGTTTAGGGTTTAGGGTTTAGGGTTTAGGGTTTAGGGTTTAGGGTTTAGGGTTTAGGGTTTAGGGTTTAGGGTTTAGGGTTTAGGGTTTAGGGTTTAGGGTTTAGGGTTTAGGGTTTAGGGTTTAGGGTTTAGGGTTTAGGGTTTAGGGTTTAGGGTTTAGGGTTTAGGGTTTAGGGTTTAGGGTTTAGGGTTTAGGGTTTAGGGTTTAGGGTTTAGGGTTTAGGGTTTAGGGTTTAGGGTTTAGGGTTTAGGGTTTAGGGTTTAGGGTTTAGGGTTTAGGGTTTAGGGTTTAGGGTTTAGGGTTTAGGGTTTAGGGTTTAGGGTTTAGGGTTTAGGGTTTAGGGTTTAGGGTTTAGGGTTTAGGGTTTAGGGTTTAGGGTTTAGGGTTTAGGGTTTAGGGTTTAGGGTTTAGGGTTTAGGGTTTAGGGTTTAGGGTTTAGGGTTTAGGGTTTAGGGTTTAGGGTTTAGGGTTTAGGGTTTAGGGTTTAGGGTTTAGGGTTTAGGGTTTAGGGTTTAGGGTTTAGGGTTTAGGGTTTAGGGTTTAGGGTTTAGGGTTTAGGGTTTAGGGTTTAGGGTTTAGGGTTTAGGGTTTAGGGTTTAGGGTTTAGGGTTTAGGGTTTAGGGTTTAGGGTTTAGGGTTTAGGGTTTAGGGTTTAGGGTTTAGGGTTTAGGGTTTAGGGTTTAGGGTTTAGGGTTTAGGGTTTAGGGTT
>CM060406.1:0-2500 GCA_030545235.1 Helianthus tuberosus
AAACCCTAAACCCTAAACCCTAAACCCTAAACCCTAAACCCTAAACCCTAAACCCTAAACCCTAAACCCTAAACCCTAAACCCTAAACCCTAAACCCTAAACCCTAAACCCTAAACCCTAAACCCTAAACCCTAAACCCTAAACCCTAAACCCTAAACCCTAAACCCTAAACCCTAAACCCTAAACCCTAAACCCTAAACCCTAAACCCTAAACCCTAAACCCTAAACCCTAAACCCTAAACCCTAAACCCTAAACCCTAAACCCTAAACCCTAAACCCTAAACCCTAAACCCTAAACCCTAAACCCTAAACCCTAAACCCTAAACCCTAAACCCTAAACCCTAAACCCTAAACCCTAAACCCTAAACCCATAAACCCTAAACCCTAAACCCTAAACCCTAAACCCTAAACCCTAAACCCTAAACCCTAAACCCTAAACCCTAAACCCTAAACCCTAAACCCTAAACCCTAAACCCTAAACCCTAAACCCTAAACCCTAAACCCTAAACCCTAAACCCTAAACCCTAAACCCTAAACCCTAAACCCTAAACCCTAAACCCTAAACCCTAAACCCTAAACCCTAAACCCTAAACCCTAAACCCTAAACCCTAAACCCTAAACCCTAAACCCTAAACCCTAAACCCTAAACCCTAAACCCTAAACCCTAAACCCTAAACCCTAAACCCTAAACCCTAAACCCTAAACCCTAAACCCTAAACCCTAAACCCTAAACCCTAAACCCTAAACCCTAAACCCTAAACCCTAAACCCTAAACCCTAAACCCTAAACCCTAAACCCTAAACCCTAAACCCTAAACCCTAAACCCTAAACCCTAAACCCTAAACCCTAAACCCTAAACCCTAAACCCTAAACCCTAAACCCTAAACCCTAAACCCTAAACCCTAAACCCTAAACCCTAAACCCTAAACCCTAAACCCTAAACCCTAAACCCTAAACCCTAAACCCTAAACCCTAAACCCTAAACCCTAAACCCTAAACCCTAAACCCTAAACCCTAAACCCTAAACCCTAAACCCTAAACCCTAAACCCTAAACCCTAAACCCTAAACCCTAAACCCTAAACCCTAAACCCTAAACCCTAAACCCTAAACCCTAAACCCTAAACCCTAAACCCTAAACCCTAAACCCTAAACCCTAAACCCTAAACCCTAAACCCTAAACCCTAAACCCTAAACCCTAAACCCTAAACCCTAAACCCTAAACCCTAAACCCTAAACCCTAAACCCTAAACCCTAAACCCTAAACCCTAAACCCTAAACCCTAAACCCTAAACCCTAAACCCTAAACCCTAAACCCTAAACCCTAAACCCTAAACCCTAAACCCTAAACCCTAAACCCTAAACCCTAAACCCTAAACCCTAAACCCTAAACCCTAAACCCTAAACCCTAAACCCTAAACCCTAAACCCTAAACCCTAAACCCTAAACCCTAAACCCTAAACCCTAAACCCTAAACCCTAAACCCTAAACCCTAAACCCTAAACCCTAAACCCTAAACCCTAAACCCTAAACCCTAAACCCTAAACCCTAAACCCTAAACCCTAAACCCTAAACCCTAAACCCTAAACCCTAAACCCTAAACCCTAAACCCTAAACCCTAAACCCTAAACCCTAAACCCTAAACCCTAAACCCTAAACCCTAAACCCTAAACCCTAAACCCTAAACCCTAAACCCTAAACCCTAAACCCTAAACCCTAAACCCTAAACCCTAAACCCTAAACCCTAAACCCTAAACCCTAAACCCTAAACCCTAAACCCTAAACCCTAAACCCTAAACCCTAAACCCTAAACCCTAAACCCTAAACCCTAAACCCTAAACCCTAAACCCTAAACCCTAAACCCTAAACCCTAAACCCTAAACCCTAAACCCTAAACCCTAAACCCTAAACCCTAAACCCTAAACCCTAAACCCTAAACCCTAAACCCTAAACCCTAAACCCTAAACCCTAAACCCTAAACCCTAAACCCTAAACCCTAAACCCTAAACCCTAAACCCTAAACCCTAAACCCTAAACCCTAAACCCTAAACCCTAAACCCTAAACCCTAAACCCTAAACCCTAAACCCTAAACCCTAAACCCTAAACCCTAAACCCTAAACCCTAAACCCTAAACCCTAAACCCTAAACCCTAAACCCTAAACCCTAAACCCTAAACCCTAAACCCTAAACCCTAAACCCTAAACCCTAAACCCTAAACCCTAAACCCTAAACCCTAAACCCTAAACCCTAAACCCTAAACCCTAAACCCTAAACCCTAAACCCTAAACCCTAAACCCTAAACCCTAAACCCTAAACCCTAAACCCTAAACCCTAAACCCTAAACCCTAAACCCTAAACCCTAAACCCTAAACCCTAAACCCTAAACCCTAAACCCTAAACCCTAAACCCTAAACCCTAAACCCTAAACCCTAAACCCTAAACCCTAAACCCTAAACCCTAAACCCTAAACCCTAAACCCTAAACCCTAAACCCTAAACCCT